>BSBK01011870.1:132500-135938 GCA_027943335.1 Chamaecyparis obtusa | reverse complement strand
TTTTGGAAGTATTTAGTGAATTGTCCCTTTAATAATAAATTGGGCATTATGGTGGGAATGGAACAAGTGGATATTCAATAAGGCTCCTTCCAACATTAAAAATGTGCAATCTACTATGGAAAATTCAATCTTAGAGGCAATTAAAGCTTATGTCCAAACTAATAAGGCGTTCTCTTCCATTTTCTCCTCCTAGGATGATTTTATCCTCAAGACATGGAAAGATATCTCAGTACCATTCTAAGGCTCTCTAATGAATACTAAGGTCTAAGTCAACATATTTATTATCAAATGAATTCCCCTAGCTCCATATTTCCTCAAACTCAAGTTTGATGGAGCATCGCATGGTAATCTTGGCACCTCTATAGTGGTTACTTACATTCATGATTCTACAAGTACCTTAATAGTGGCAAAATCTATCCCTCTTCCACCTAGAACAAACAATGTGTCAGAAGCTTTTTCCCTCCTTCATGGTCTCTCCCTTGCAAAATCCTCTAGAGCCAAGCATATCCAAATTGAGGGGGAATCTCTCATCATAATAGAGGCATACAAAAACCACATATGCCATAATTGGAAAATACTATACATCCCTCAACAAGCATGGTTACTTCTAGATAAATTTGAATCTTTTTAAATCTCATATATACAGGCAGGGAAATCGATTAGCAGACTATCCTGTAAATATGGGTTTTGATTTGGGTCTAATGAGTTCTTGGTATGTAACTGATTCATTGGATATACCCCTAGATACATTAGAAATTATAAATAAGGAAATGGATAACACTACAAATAATGAAACAATCATTATTCGTGTAGGGGATATAAGTTATTGAAATACAAATTATCTAAGGACACTTAAGTGCATGTAAACAAGAAACATCATCAACTGTTTATGGGTTGATATGTTAATATAGAGTGTTGGTACTATCAAATTTAATCCTACCATGAATTAAATGTGGTTAATGCTTTAACCATTATGGTGTCTAAAGGCTTGTGTAGGGTGAAATAACGCTCTATCTACTCTCGTGTGTAGGATCTTTATGGCTCTGGGTTGCCGTCATTCCTTGCAGTCACCTCCCACATTCCCTTTGAATTCCATTTATTCATTCTTCCTCATTTTGGGTCTTTCCACACATGTGAAGTGACAATGCCAACCAAGGATGGGACTTCACTCTGCCAGATATTTTTATTACTTACATTTTTATGAGTGGTTGTAGGATGTGTCAAGCATTTGGAGTAACTTGTTGATGGTTTCACATGTGTGTCTTCATCGTACCTAGAAGTGCTTGATTTCTCATTGGAAAAGAACCTCTATATATTTGATGTCAACCTTTTCATTTGCACTTCCTATCTTTTTGGTGTTTGGTGTGGGTTTCTCTCAAATCTGCCTCTTGATTCTTTTTTGCAGCAAATACTCATGGCACGCAAGGTTTGTCATGATCATGACTCTGAGGACAAAGGTAAAATTAATACCTATTCTAGATTATGTCATGGTTGTAGCAAGTCACATTGGGAATATTTGTCGTGGAACTAGCATTTCTTCATGCCAGTTCTTGATTGGGAGTTTCCTTTCATTGGGAATCTCTCAGACAATCTCCTAAGCTAGCTCTTCAGGGTCAATTGCCCAACTTTCAAAAGGTGTGTCAAGATCATTATCAGTGAGGAAATTCTTACCCCACAATCACGTTGGATAATATTCCCTTAGAAAATAATTTCTATATTCCTCTCTAATGTGTTTGATTTGCTCCAATCACTTCACAACTTACAAATTGTGGCAAAAAAAGTAGTGAAAGGAATTTTCATACAAGATAATAGGTTTCTCTTTGTTACACAAAATTATTACCTGTGAAGGGCCATGGACACATTGGTAGCCTCTTCCCTTTCCATTTTCTATTGAAGGGTTGTGTTTGTGTTTCTCTATACAATGTGGCTAAAGACTCTCTAGAAATGTATGACATTAGCTTCTTGTAGACAGTCATTGACAAGCACTATCTCGCCATGGGAGATGAAATGGTTGAAATAGTCAAAAATAGGGTTGTGGCTATAATTGACTTGCTAGAGAATGAGCATGAGTTCCCTGAGCCACGAGACTCCTTGCCCATGTTGCCCATGATCATGGACACAAAGCCCACTTTATTGCTCCAAATCAACCTGCTCATGATAATGGGGGTACCTCACATCCTCGCCCATTTTTTTCCCACAAAGCTTCTCACTTGTGTTCTTCTAATGCACAACTAGATGACATGCAAGGGGTGTGTAAGAAGACTAGTGAGAAAATTATTTTAGACTGAGCAACGAGATGGAATAATGATATTTCCCTCTATTGCTTCTTTTTATTTTGAAACATAAGTTTTTTGGGTATTTTATTGTTAACAACCATATATGTAATTTGGGATTCACTATTTTGGGTCAAAATTATGGCCATATTTTGATTGTATACATGGGTCGGGATCAACATTGATATGGGTTTTTTTGGCTAGGACATGTTAGTTTTCATTTGGCTATTCAAGAGCATGTATCGAGAGTAGAGTAGTTTTCACCTAGGTTTTGTTTGGAAAATGTTGGTTTTATCTAGCTATTCAAAGAGTCATTTACATACTATATATAACTTTTTACTTTATATATATAAAGTAAAGACCTATATTTTTTCCTTAAACAAAGGTGATATATATATATATATATATATATATATATATATATATATATATATATATATATATATATATATATATATATATATATATATATATATGTATGTATGTATATGTATGTATGTATATACATATGTATCTATATACATACATATACATACATACATACATACATATGTATATATATATATATATATATATATATATATATATATATATATATATATATACATATGTATATATATACATATACATATGTGTGTGTGTACATATACGTATATGTATATGTATATACATATATGTATATGTATATGTATATACATATATGTATATGTATATGTATATATATGTATATACATATATGTCTATGTATATGTATATGTACATATATATATTTATGTATATGTACACATATATATGTATATGTATATGTACATATATGTACATATACATATACATATATATATGTACATATACATATACATATATGTATATACGTACATATACATATACATATGTATATACATATATATACATATACATGTATATACATGTAGACACCTAAAAATCTTTTAGAAAATAAAGTATTTTTATTTTCTGAAAAATCCCTGATGACATCATCATTTATTAATTAATTAATTATTTAATTTATTTATTTATTTATTTTTGTCATTAAATCCCTTTATCTTAATTAAAAATATTTAATTAAGAAATCCCTCCCAAAAATATTTAAATCTTATTTAAACATTATTCCCCTATTTATTAATTATTTAATTAATAAATTGACCAA